>ONZH01024112.1:0-19907 GCA_900303285.1 Rhinella marina
CTTGGGCGGGGGTGGTAGGTAGGCCGTCTCTGTTTGCGACCCCGTCCCCGCCTCCACTACATTCACCCAGTGGTGCCGTCAAAGAAATGTATCGTCCCTGGCCGCAAGCGCTTGTCCATGAGTCGGTGGTCAAGTGGACCTTTGCGCTGACTGCGTACCTCAGGGCCCGCCTGATGTTACGCGACACGTGCTGGTGCAGGCGGGGACGGCACTCCGGGAAAAGTAGTGGCGGCTGGGGACGGAATAGCGAGGTGCGGCAGCCGCCATCAGGTCGCGGAAGGCCTGCGTCTCCACAAGCCTAAACGGCAACATCTCCAGGGCCAGCAGTTTGGAGATGTGGCAGTTTAAGGCTTGGGCTTGGGGGTGACTCGAGGCGTACTTCCGCCTGCGGTCGAACGCCTGCGAGATGGACAGTTGTTGGGACGAGGAGTGTGAAGGTGCAGGCGAAGAGGCGGGGGAAGGGGCGGGGGAAGGGGAGGCTGAAAGGAGAAGGCCCCAAAGTAGCAGAGGCAGAGGCAGATGTGGAGGTGTCCTGGCTGGAGGTCTGGACCGCAGTGGCAGCACACAACAAAGGGAAAGAGGCAGTGGCAGCAAGACCGGGCGCAGTTTGTATTGCGTTTGCTCTCTCCCACTCAGCCCAGTGCTTGAATTCCAAGTGACGCCGCATGCCTGAGGTGGTCAGATTGCCTCTTCTCAGAGCCCCTACTCAGTTTTGAGTGGCAGAGTGTGCAAACCGCGCTCAGTTTGTCATCCGCACAAACATTAAAATATCTCCACACCACAGAAGTACGAGGCCTCGATGGGGAGCTTCGCGCGACTGGCCGCTGCCGGGAACAGCTTCGGCCCTGCTGGCTGTGGCCTCACTTCTCTGTCTGAACTGTCCTCTGCCTGTGGCCATCCTCTGCCTGTGGACATCCTCTGCCTGTGGACATGCCTCTGCCTGTGGACATCCCTCTGCCTGTGGACATCCCTCTGCCTGTGGACATCCCTCTGCCTGTGGACATCCCTCTGCCTGTGGACATCCCTCTGCCTCTTGCTGCCTTTTTCGGTGCTGCGCAGACCACCACCTCTCCACTGCTTTCCTCGCTGGACATCACCCCTGGCCAAGTGGGGTCGGTCATTTCGTCATCCACCAGCTCCTCTTCCACTTCCTCACTCTGCTCCTCCTCCTGCCCACTGGACATTCCAGCAGCCTCCCTTGATGGCAACTGCGTCTCATCATCATCATCGCTCATGATAACAGATGCTGGCTCAGGGTCCACATCAGCAGGAGATGGCGAAAACTCCAGTGTTTGGGCATCACTACAAACAAATTCCTCTGCTAGCTCCTGGGATTCTTCCGGCACATCTGAAAAAGGACCCGAAAAGAGCTCCTGGGAGGGGTCAATGGTGGGATGAGTCTGTTGGCCAGGTGTGGAGGAAGGAGGGTCAGAGTGAGACTGTGTGGATGACTGGCTGGTGGACAACTGTGTGGAAGCGCTATCGGCTATCCATTGCACCACCTGTTCAACCTGCTCAGGCCTCAACAGCGGTGTAACCCGCCCCCTGCTTAACTGTCCCATAAAGGCAGGGATTCTGGATGAGCGGGATCCTGGCTGATCCTCACCAGCACACATTGTATCCCCACTGGCTTCAACAAGGCCCCCAACAGCATTTCCCGCGCCCCCGTCCTCGTCCACGTCCACGTCCTATTCCCGCTAGCCCCCCTCCGCATTTTATTTTTTTTGGTTACAATATTTTGCCTTCACAGCCGTGAATTAGTTTGCAAGAGAACGCACAGTACAGTTGCCAGTTAAGGCCTATATATTGTATTTTTCAAGGTACACAGCAGTGTACTAAGTGATCAGACGGTGTGTATGAACAACAGTTATGAGAAATTACTTTGCAAGAGAACGCACAGTACAGTTGCCAGTTATAAGGCCTATATATTGTATTTTTCAAGGTACACAGGCCTTTTATTAAGTGATCAGACGGTGTGTATGAACACCAGTTATGAGAAATTACTTTGCAAGAGAACGCACAGTACAGTTTGCCAGTTATAAGGCCTATATATTGTATTTTTCAAGGTACAACAGCCGTGTACTAAGTGATCAGACGGTGTGTATGAACACCAGTTATGAGAAATTACTTTGCAAGAGAACGCACAGTACAGTTGCCAGTTATAAGGCTATATATTGGTATTATTCAAGGTACACAGCCGTGTACTAAGTGATCAGACGGTGTGTATGAACACCAGTTATGAGAAATTACTTTGCAAGAGAACGCACAGTACAGTTGCCAGTTTAAGGCCTATATATTGTATTTTTCAAGGTACACAGCCGTGTACTAGTGATCAGAACGGTGTGTATGAACACAGTTATGAGAAATTACTTTGCAAGAGAACGCACAGTACAGTTGCCAGTTAAGGCCTATATATTGTATTTTTCAAGGTACACAGCCGTGTACTAAGTGATCAGACGGTGTGTATGAACAACCAGTTATGAGAAATTACTTTGCAAGAGAACGCACAGTACAGTTGCCAGTTATAAGGCCTATATATTGTATTTTTCAAGGTACACAGCCGTTATTAAGTGATCAGACGGTGTGTATGAACACCAGTTATGAGAAATTACTTTGCAAGAGAACGCACAGTACAGTTGCCAGTTAAGGCCTATATATTGTATTTTTCAAGGTACACAGCAGTGTATTAAGTGATCAGACGGTGTGTATGAACACCAGTTATGAGAAATTACTTTGCAAGAGAACGCACAGTACAGTTGCCAGTTATAAGGCCTATATATTGTATTTTTCAAGGTACACAGCAGTGTATTAAGTGATCAGACGGTGTGTATGAACACCAGTTATGAGAAATTACTTTGCAAGAGAACGCACAGTACAGTTGCCAGTTATAAGGCCTATATATTGTATTTTTCAAGGTACACAGCCGTGTATTAAGTGATCAGACGGTGTGTATGAACACCAGTTATGAGAAATTACTTTGCAAGAGAACGCACAGTACAGTTGCCAGTTATAAGGCCTATATATTGTATTTTTCAAGGTACACAGCCGTGTATTAAGTGATCAGACGGTGTGTATGAACACCAGTTATGAGAAATTACTTTGCAAGAGAACGCACAGTACAGTTGCCAGTTAAGGCCTATATATTGTATTTTTCAAGGTACACAGCAGTGTATTAAGTGATCAGACGGTGTGTATGAACACCAGTTATGAGAAATTACTTTGCAAGAGAACGCACAGTACAGTTGCCAGTTATAAGGCCTATATATTGTATTTTTTCAAGGTATACAGCAGTGTATTAAGTGATCAGACGGTGTGTATGAACACCAGTTATGAGAAATTACTTTGCAAGAGAACGCACAGTACAGTTGCCAGTTATAAGGCCTATATATTGTATTTTTCAAGGTACACAGCCGTGTATTAAGTGATCAGACGGTGTGTATGAACACCAGTTATGAGAAATTACTTTGCAAGAGAACGCACAGTACAGTTGCCAGTTAAGGCCTATATATTGTATTTTTCAAGGTACACAGCAGTGTATTAAGTGATCAGACGGTGTGTATGAACACCAGTTATGAGAAATTACTTTGCAAGAGAACGCACAGTACAGTTGCCAGTTATAAGGCCTATATATTGTATTTTTCAAGGTACACAGCCGTGTATTAAGTGATCAGACGGTGTGTATGAACACCAGTTATGAGAAATTACTTTGCAAGAGAACGCACAGTACAGTTGCCAGTTATAAGGCCTATATATTGTATTTTTCAAGGTACACAGCCGTGTATTAAGTGATCAGACGGTGTGTATGAACACCAGTTATGAGAAATTACTTTGCAAGAGAACGCACAGTACAGTTGCCAGTTAAGGCCTATATATTGTATTTTTCAAGGTACACAGCAGTGTATTAAGTGATCAGACGGTGTGTATGAACACCAGTTATGAGAAATTACTTTGCAAGAGAACGCACAGTACAGTTGCCAGTTAAGGCCTATATATTGTATTTTTCAAGGTACAACAGCCGTGTATTAAGTGATCAGACGGTGTGTATGAACACCAGTTATGAGAAATTACTTTGCAAGAGAACGCACAGTACAGTTGCCAGTTATAAGGCCTATATATTGTATTTTTCAAGGTACACAGCCGTGTACTAAGTGATCAGACGGTGTGTATGAACACCAGTTATGAGAAATTACTTTGCAAGAGAACGCACAGTACAGTGCCAGTTATAAGGCCTATATATTGTATTTTTCAAGGTACACAGCAGTAGTGCCAAATATAGTTTGGTATGTAGCAGAGCACCTAATACACCACTAATGCCTCTCTCTGTCCCTACTCCAGCAGCTATCCCTGAATACAGCAGCCGTTCTCTGTAAAGTCTATATTGTAGTAAGCTATCACTGAAGTCCACTGTAGTAGCCCTGATAAGGGCTTTTAATCACGCTCCTGCCTGTCCAACAGCTAAAATCTGTCTCTCCCTTCTCCAGCCTCTGTCCCTGACTAAGTTCACGCAGCATATGCGTACGAGCAGGAAGAGCTGAGTTTTTAATATTCGAGGTCACATGGTTTTTCCAGCCAATGCATGTAGACGCTGTTTTCGCGCTGCCAGCGTGCTCAGCGTGCCTGTCATACCCCCCCTGCATGGTGATTGGTGGAAAAAGAGCGCCAGGGAAGGTGGGAGGGAAACGAATTCTAAGTGCGCCATCGCCGTTATACTCGAACAAAATCGAGTACGCCGAATATCGTAGTATTCGATCGAATACCAGCTCGATCAAACACTACTCGCTCATCTCTAATAATGATTACATGCAGCTGTGAATTCTAAACTTAAAACTGTGGTATGCGAATGATTGAGTTATTCCCCGGAAGAAGCCATACGTGGCGAAACGGCGTCAGGATTGGGACGCGGTGTGTGATCCCTGACCTCCACCTGCAGCAGTCTTTCTAATTTTGGTAATTCGGTTTTTTCATTTTTTCATTCTGGTTATGTATAGTTGTGCCCTTTTTTCTCTTTTTTTAGTTTGTAATTAGTGCAAGCTATTGGCTGCTATTGATTGGTCCATTTGCATTTTGCACATGTATTAGTATTGTGGTATACATAACTATATAGCTTGTTATTATTTTTGTATAGCTTTTTATGCTTTGATGCTGCGGTTGGATGTCGGTGTGTCACACACCTCGTCCCTCCTTTTTCTCCCCTAATAGTCTCGCATTATTGTTTCCTCGCCTCTGTATGTTTATTTATTATTGTCTGTCTTTTTGGTAATTCAATAAAGTATACTTTTATAACCTACTTTGGGTTTATTTTTTAGGAACATATTGGTGTTACATCAGTTTTAATATGTCCAATCACAAATCAAATCAAAAGAATGATAATGGCAGCCAATAGGATACACATTACTTCATCTATCTGGGAAATTCCATATGCATATATTAACTTCTGCTAAGTTCCTGTTTTCCTACAGACATATCAAGTGATTATGAGTCATTTTTATTTTTAAGCATATGTGACATCTAATGGAGATTAGACATTATAAGATATAAGAGATATGGATATAAGGAGATGGAGACCACCTAATAATGAAATATACAACCCTAGCACAATTGTGTTCACCAACTAACTAAATTTCTTTAACAGCAGTTACAGTATTTTCCATGCTGCCTCCCCACTGGCTCAAGCCAGTGCTGCTCAGTAATGATGGTGTCATGGCCAGGTCAGATATGCTGGAGCACTATATAAAAAGCTGGCACCATTTGTAAGATTAAGAAATGGCTATCCCCAAAATTATAGAAGATGTCTATTCTTGTCAGTATTGTGTATAGGAATAGTCCTTTCTATTGATGGGAATGGGAAATACATGGAATGTACAAGGAAAGATCCATTGTTTGTGGACTGTAATAAAGACACAGCCGCATGTATGAAGCCTTGTTAAGTCAGTCAGTGGGTAGGTAAAGTGCGTAGGTATAAGTAGGCAGTCTACTGTCTGCATGGGCCTTTGATCTCTGTGGTTTAGCCCTTTGTATTCCAGGGGGAAATGTGTCATCAGAAAATGACCTATTGTTTAAATCACATTTTTATGTTTAATATATTTTAAATAATTTGTGATTATGTTATTTTTAATCTTCTATATAAATATCTATAGTTAACCCTTTCATGACCAAGGGTCATTGATGCCCCAATGTCCAGGTCAAAATTTTCAGTCATGCTATGCACGGTTTTAAATAATAATATCTTTACAAGTGCTTTGCATATCATAACTGTTTTGACTTTATTTTTTCCAAAACACATAGGGTATTTATTTTCTTGACTGATTTAATAAATTACTATGTTTTTTTTATTATTATGAGCAGAGAAATAGCGAAAAAAGGCATTTTTTTTACCCTTTTTTGTTAATTTGGTCACTACACTCCCTTAATTAGTAGTATAAATGCAAATATACGTATACCATACACCATATATATATATATATACACCATATATATGAAAAAAGCAGTGTCACATCCAGATAAAGTGAAAAAAGTAGCGTCCTTTATTCTGAAATATCACTATAGGGCGGCACTTTTTTCTCTTTATCTGGATGTGACGCTGCTTTTTTTCATATATATATAATATTGTACACCATATATATGAAAAAAAGCAGTGTCACATCCAGATAAAGTGAAAAAAGTAGCGTCCTTTATTCTGAAATATCACTATAGGGCGCCACTTTTTTCTCTTTATCTGGATGTGACGCTGCTTTTTTTCATATATATGGCGTATAATATTATACGCCATATATATGAAAAAAAGCAGTGTCACATCCAGATAAAGTGAAAAAAGTGGTGCCACTTTATATATATATATATATATATATATATATATTCTATATGGGTTTTTTTTTTCCCTACCTGACTGGTTTGGGCAAATAGAGTAATATAATGTACTGTAGATAATATATATCTATATACTATGTATATAGATATATGGTGGTGCTTCACTGTATCTTCTTCACTCCTTCTTCACTAGATCGCGATGTGAAGTGAAGAAGGAGGAAGGAGGGGGAGGCTGACCCAGGAGGAGGCGCTGGGGTAATTGTGAGTGGTCCACATATGTTCTTCTGCCCAGAAACCGATCCTATAGGTTCGGTCATTGCTGGGCAGAAGAACGATCACACTGTGCTGGGCTGTGAGCATCTGCCTGAGGAGCGCTGCAGCGCATGCAGCTCCAGGCAGTCCACATTCAGAGATCGCGCACCAGGGCGCGCTGGGGAGCGGGGGAACATCGGGGGTGGCAGCAGCATCATGGGCACCATCTGGGGGCACAGAGGACATAACGGGGACATATATTTTTGGCACATTTATGCCTGATTTCAGGCTCTGATCTGCAGATCAGAGCCTGAAACCGGCATTTTTACACTAGCGCGATCCCATTGGTTTGTCTGCACAGACTAACCAATGGGAGCGATCGTGGGCAAGGGACCACTCCGATTGGTCCCTTGCCGACATTACCGGGCTCTGCACTGTCCGTGACAGCGGCAGTGCAGAGAAAGAAGCTTTAATCTAAGCGCTTTGCAGCGCTTAGATTAAAGAGCGGCCAGAACGTTTATACACGTGCTATCTGCACGAGGTATGTGCAGATAGGACGTATATAGCCGTATGGCTGACGTCAAGGGGTTAAACAAAAATAATACATAAATCCTGCAGTTTTCTAACTGGCCACTAAGAATAATAAGTGTCACTTCTTGGTCTACACAGATCACTTTACTACAGTTATCTGCTTATCTATTACAGCGATGATATAATTATAGGCAGGATTAGAATGACAGATATCCACCATTCACATTAGGTGATTGTCAAAGCCTATCTATTTTTTTTTTGTACAATGAACTCTGCATAGGGCACAGAAAATGCCTAGAAAACTCTCCCATAGAAGTCAATGAGGCCCCCTCCTGACTGTTGTGTCTACAGACCATGGGTCTGCCGTAAAGCAATCTTCTTAATGCTGTGTAAATGCTGTTAAGAACAGCTCAGGCAAGATGGCCGCCCACATAATCATGTTTAGAAAGCAGAATATATAAATCTATGATCAGAAACTGGGACTGGGGGGGAGGGTAACTACATTATAGGAGGGGAAGATAGTGCAGATAGAGATTTGGGGCAAGGTAATAGAACTGGGGGAAGAATGGAAGGAGGAACTAGAACAGATCATAAGGAAAGGTGTAGGGTAAGAAATATACATCAACCTCTTAATTGTATGTACACTAATGCCAGAAGCCTAGCTAATAAAACTGGTGAACTGGAATTAGTGATGTGTGAGGAGAACTATGACATATTGGGAGTAACTGAGACATGGCTGGATGATACCTATGACTGGGCAGTTAACGTACAGGGTTACAATCTTTTTAGAAAGGATCGTCAAAACCGGAGAGGGGGAGGGGTCTGCCTTTATGTAAAGTCGTGCCTAAAGCCCACACTCCGGGAAGATATAAGTGAGGGACATAAAGATGTGGAGTCACTGTGGGTAGAAATAAATGGAGCCAAAATCAATATTAAAATACTAATAGGACTTTATTATAAACCACACAATATATCAGAAACCACAGAAAATCTACTTCTAAACGAAATAAACGAGGCGGCAAATCATAATGAGGTCATTATTATGGGGGCCTTCAACTACCCAGATATAGACTGGGAAACTGAAACCTGTACATCTCGTAAAAGAAACAGGTTCTTGGCAATAACCAAAGACAATTACCTTTCCCAACTGGTTCAGGACCCCACTAGAGGGACGGCCATACTGGACTTAGTATTAACCAATAGACCTGACAGAACAACAGATGTGCAGGTTGGGGGACACCTGGGAAACAGTGACCATAACATAATAACCTTCCAATTGTCATTCAAAAGAGTGTTTCTTCAGGGAGGAACAAAAAATACCAAACTTCAAAAAAGCTAAATTTAGCCAACTAAGAGAGGCCATAGGCCTAACTAACTGGGACAAAGTCCTCAAAAAATAAAAATACAACCACAAAATGGGATATTTTTAAAAGCGTCCTAATATCTAATTGTGAGAGGTACATACCGTATAGGAATAAAATGATAAGAAACAAGAAAAAACCAATGTGGATAAATAGAACTGTAAAGAAAGCAATAAATGACAAAAAGAAAGCATTTAAATCACTAAAACAGGAGGAGAGCGAGGAAGCATTGAAAAACTATAAGGAAAAAAATTGAATATGTAAAAGACAAATAAAAGCAGCCAAACTAGAGACCGAGAGATTAATCGCCAAAGAGAGTAAAACTAACCCTAAAATGTTCTTCAATTATATAAATACTAAAAAGTATAAACCTGAAGGTGTCGGCCCCTTACAGAGTAATGAGGGGGGAGTTGCAGAGAGCGATGAGGAGAAAGCAAAGCTACTAAATAACTTTTTCTCCACTGTATTCACTGAGGAAAATAAACTGTCAGATGAAATGCAGAGTATAAAAGTAAATTCCCCTTTAAAAGTGTCCTTTCTGACCCAGGAAGAGGTACAGCAACGTCTTAAAAATATTAAAATAGACAAATCACCAGGACCGGATGGCATACACCCCCGTATACTAAGAGAATTAAGTAATGTCATCGACAGACCCTTATTTCTGATACTTAAGGACTCTATACTGACGGGGAGTGTTCCACAGGATTGGCGCATAGCAAATGTGGTGCCAATATTCAAAAAGGGTCCAAAAACAGAGCCCGGAAACTATAGGCCGGTAAGTTTAACTTCTGTTGTGGGTAAACTGTTTGAAGGTTTTCTAAGAGATGCTATCTTGGAGTACCTCAATGAAAATAAGCAAATAACTCCGTATCAGCATGGCTTCATGAGGGATCGGTCATGTCAAACCAATTTAATCAGTTTCTATGAGGAGGTAAGTTCTAGACTTGACCGCGGCGACTCAATGGATGTCGTATATTTGGACTTCTCCAAAGCGTTTGACACGGTACCACATAAAAGGTTAGTATACAAAATGAGAATGCTTGGCCTGGGAGAAAATGTCTGTATGTGGGT
Organism: Rhinella marina; assembly: GCA_900303285.1. Lineage (NCBI taxonomy): Eukaryota > Metazoa > Chordata > Amphibia > Anura > Bufonidae > Rhinella > Rhinella marina. Next base: position 10,023 of record ONZH01024112.1, read on the forward strand.
AAGTAACTGGCTCAGTGATAGAAAACAGAGGGTGGTTATTAACGGCACATACTCAGATTGGGCCACTAGTGGGGTACCACAGGGGTCTGTATTGGGTCCTATTCTCTTCAATATATTTATTAATGATATTGTAGAAGGTTTGCATAGTAAAATATCAATTTTTGCAGATGACACTAAACTGTGTAAAGTAATTAACACAGAGGAGGACAGTGCACTGCTACAGCAGGATCTGGATAGACTGGAGGCTTGGTCAGAAAAGTGGCAGATGAGGTTTAACACTGACAAATGTAAGGTTATGCATATGGGAAGGAATAATGCAAGTCACCAGTACATAGTAAATGGTAAAGATTTGGGTAACTCTGACATGGAAAAGGACCTAGGAATTTTAGTGAACAGCAAACTAAGCTGTAGAAGCCAGCGCCAGACAGCTGCTGCCAAGGCCAATAAGATAATGGGTTGCATCAAAAGGGGCATAGATGCCCATGATGAGAACATAGATCTGCCACTTTACAAATCACTAGTCAGACCACACATGGAGTACTGTGTACAGTTCCGGGCTCCTGTGAACAAGGCAGACATAGCAGAGCTGGAGAGGGTTCAGAGGAGGGCAACTAAAGTAATAACTGGAATGGGTGGACTACAGTACCCAGAAAGATTATCAAAATTAGGGTTATTCACTTTAGAAAAAAGACGACTGAGGGGAGATCTAATAACTATGTATAAATATATCGGGTCAGTACAGAGATCTCTCCCATCATCTATTTATCCCAAGGACTGTGACTGTGACGAGGGGACATCCTCTGCGTCTGGAGGAAAGAAGGTTTGTACATAAACATAGAAGAGGATTCTTTATGGTAAGAGCAGTGAGACTGTGGAACTCTCTGCCTGAGGAGGTGGTGATGGTAAGTTCACTAAAAGAGTTCAAGAAGGGCCTGAATGTATTTCTGGAGGGTAATAATATTACAGTTTATAGTTACTAGAGAGAGGTCGTTGATCCAGGGAGTTATTCTGATTGCCTGATTGGAGTCGGGAAATAATTTTTCAGCCTAAAGTGAGGAAAATTGGCTTCTACCTCACAGGGTTTTTTTTGCCTTCCTCTGGATCAACTTGTAGGAAAACAGGCTGAACTGGATGGACAGATGTCTTTTTTCGGCCTTACAAACTATGTTACTATGTTACTAAAAAAAAAAAGTTTAAAAAAAGAATATGTATTGTTATCTAGTAGACAGATTTATCTAGCAGATAAAATCTTTGGTGACACATTTCCTTTAAGGACTCCAGGTATGACAGATATTATTTTCTGTTTTTAGGGCAGACTTAGGCCTCATGCAGAGAACCGTATTTTTGGTCCACATTTGATCTGCATTTTTTGCAGGCCAAATGTGGACCCATTCATTTCTAAAGGGACACAAAAAATGCACACAGTGCGGTGATGTCGTGTGCTGTCTGCATCCATGTGGCAGTTCTGCTAATTATAGAAAATGTCCTATTCTTGTCCATTTTGTGTACAAGAATAGGATTTTTTATAGTAGGGGCCGAAGAAAGTGCAGCATACTCACATCTGCAAAATACATACGGTCATGTGCATGAGGCCATGAGCCTACCTCCCAACTTTTGAAAAGCACAAAGAGCGACAATATATTTTTTCATACTAGGCCACACCTCTAACTAAACCCAAAATATAACTATACACAACCCAATCCTACCCAGTCCCCTTAATATAACCACATAGTATTTATTCCCCCTTTATGCCACTGCACAGTAGTAATTCTCACATGTGCACCCTTCACAGTAGTTATGTCCAGATGTGCCCTGTTCACTGTCCCGCAGGATTCGGGATAATTGGGAGGTAAGCATAGGTATACCCTACGAGCTGCCTATGTACTGATGGTGCACAATACTATAATGAATGGTAAAAATGTTCATATTCTGAGAGCCAAAACTGACCTGGCACTTTAAACACTTTGGGCCTGATTTATCAAGACCAGCTTGCGCTACTCTGATCTTAATGGGCCCTGTGCCGCCCGAGCAGATATTTAATTTATGATGAGGCACAGTCCATTGCCCAGACTGAAACCTACTACAACTCGTAGCTGGCACAGATTTCATTCATTTACACCAGCTTCTGCCGTAAATTATCATAACTATGCTGGTGTTGTTGGCCCAGCCCTCACCACGCCCACATTTAGTAACATGGCGAAGAGGGGTTTTTCCATCTCAGACAATGGGAGCATATCGCTATACATATATATATATAAATAGCCAAGTGGACTAGTGCTTTGATTGTTTTCGAAATCCCATAGAAGGGAATGAAGAGCTCACCATGCATGCATGGCCACTCATCAGTATGGGATTGCCATAAATAGCAGAGCCGGCACTTGGCTATTTTCAGAACTCCCATAGCATTGAATTGAGGGTTGGGGGGGGTCTGGAGATAGGAGTGGGTCCCAGAGGTGGCCATCAATGGCTAACATGGGAAGACCATTTTAAAGCAATATTGTGCAATATGGAGAGCACAGCATCAGAAGCGGACTAAACAATAAGTCAAAGCTACTATCTGTGATCCATGTGCAGTTGAAATGGCACCTTTAAAGTGACCAATAATAGAACTTTAGAAAGGTGCATTGAAGCGGTTGTCTCACTTCAGCAAGTGAATCATGCCATGTAGAGAAAGTTAATACAAGGCACTTACTAATGTATTGTGATTGTCCATATTGCTTCCTTTGCTGGCTGGATTAATTTTTCCATCACATTATACAATGCTCGTTTCCATGGTTACGACCACCCTGCAATCTGGTCGTGCTTGCACACTATAGAAAAAAGGCACCAGCCTATGAGTACTCCCATGGTCCTGGCCACCAGAGAGGCTGGAGCCTTTTCCTATAATGTGCAAGCAGGACCATCTGTGATGGATTGCAGGGTGGTCGTAATCATGGAAACAACAAGTGTATAATGTGATGGGAAAATGAATCCAGCCAGTAAAGGAAGCAATATGGACAATAACAATATATTAGTTAGTGCCTTGTATTCACTTTCTCTACAAGATGAATGCGACTTGCTGAAGTGAGACAACCTCTTTAACTCAGGAGCAACAAGTCACACAAAAACTCATAAAAGCTTTTCCTCCAAATTCCACTTGAAATATGTCACCAAAATTTTTTTTCTGCCAGTTAAAACCACATAGTAACACAAATTTTTTCCAATCGGTCTTTATTTTCTAATTGTAGATTTTTTATTCTATTTACAGAATATGTGATGAGCACTCTCTTCACCTGGTTACTGTTGTATATATAAAATATATGTATTTAAAGTTACAGTATTGTGTACAAAAATAGGTAAAATACAATAAATACTGTTAAAATACCACAATATTTATTATGAAAAATATAAATAAGACCAATAAATAAAACAAATAAGTTACCAGCACTGGTTAAAATAAAAAAATACAAATAAAAACAAAAGCATCCAGAGGTGCATACAATTAAAAATGTGCAAATGTGCAAAGAGTGCAATATTAGTTTGAACAAATGTCTATATGGTACAATCAATGCTCTGTTCCTAGAGCTAGTTCTTCAATTGTTCCACCATATATTGCGCCCAATAGGATATGATGAATAGTTATATACACAGTCTATTTACACTCTGTGTATCCTTTTTGCACAATAAATCTCTTCTGTAACTTTATATTATTGCGGATATATATTGTTTTGTATTTATTTGCATACGTTACCCCTCCCCCTCCTGTATAGGTAGACGAGGTGGTCTTGTTTTACGTATGCCGAGGCTGACAGCGCGCGCTCTCCTTGCCGCGCAGCTGACTCGCTGTGAGGATGATATGTGCGACGTTCCACGTGGGTTCCTGCTTGCCGGCAGGGTTTCTCGCGCTCACTAGCGCTTGCTTATGGTGTCCTGACCGCTCGATAGCGCTGTCTATGTAGACGTTGTTGCTCCTATTTGAGAGCATTGGATATACCTCCTAAGGGCGATCCCTATTGCCACTATATAAGTGAATATCTTATATCCCTGGGATAGAAAATCCAATATTATATGCCTGGTCCACAGGGTAATGTCTTTAATAAACCAAACGCATTTCAGGGCTCACGCTCTGCCCCTTTCTCAGTGGTCAGTGGACCTATGTGTACTTTGGGCACATATATATAGTATATAGTTCAGTCCCTTCTATTTGGGGGAGCTGGATACAAATACAGAACTGGCCTTTTGTTTTCATACCCTGCAGGGACTGAACTTCAGACAGATGTAAATTAAAATAATGGTTAAAAATGGTTAAAAACAATGGTTAGAAAACAAACTTATTAATGCAATGATTCTATTTAAAATGAAGAAATAAATAAAAAAAAGTGTGCATGTGTCACGAACGTTCTGGCATCAGGTTGCAGGCGTTCAGCTAGGCTTTCAAAAGTGACATAATTTGACATGTTTTCCTCTTGGTTTGGTTGCTGTTTACCACACCACTTCCCCTAAGCTGTTGTGGGTGTAGTGATTATCTTTCCCCTATTTATCCCTTCCTCTCCCAGTATTCCTTGCTGTTTATACTTTCTGCTGACTTTGTTGTGTGTGGTGTAGATCTCGGCTGAGATCCGGTTGCTACAATATCTGCATTAAGATAAGTGTCATTTTCCCTATTGTGTTTATCCTACTTTTCCCTGTTGTGGTTTTGCCTTCTGGAGTCTCCTGTTTGTCCGTCCTCTTGGAGGAATGGGTTGACTCTGTCACTAGCTGCAGGGTTCTTTAGGGTGAGTTTGTTATTAGGTTCCTGTGTATGAATCCTACCACTAAGGTCTGTTCATACTGGTAGTCAGCCAGGGCCTAGTTTCAGGGTTACTTTGGACACTTTGGATGAAAATTCCCCCAGGTTGATGTCAAGGGACGAACCTATGCAGTTAGGGGGAGCTACTCCTGTTTCCACTCTTAAGCATTTTGGTAATAAAAAGGGTGTGTGTTTTTTCTGTGGTCAGAAAGGACACTTTATCAATGTATGTCCATGCATTCACTCTCTAAAAGAGAGAAAAGAAAAGTAGGCGTTGAATTCTCATCTCACTCTTGGTGGGGTGGGTAGAGAAACTGAAAATGTGCATTTGTCTTCATCCTGTAGTACCCGATTTCTCCTGACTGCCAAGGTGGCGCTAGAGTCAAAGGTTGTGAGAATTGAGGTCTTTATTGACAGCGGGGTAGGGGTGAACTTGATTGATGCTCAGTTTGTATGTATGCATGGATTGTCTTCGAGTACATTAGAAAAGAAGATTTCTGTGTTTGCCATTGATTCTGCACCTCTATCTCAGAGGTGTTTGTCTCAGATGGTGCATGATATCAAATTAAGAGTGGGTGAATTTCATCACGAGCTTATTTCATGTTTTGTGTTGGACGGTCTTCCTGCTCCTATGGTTCTGGGTTTACCGTGGTTAAACAAACATAATCCGACCATTAACTGGCATACTAGACAAATTGTGGATTGGAGTGATTATTGCGTTGACAATTGTCTTAATACAACTTTTTCTGCTTTAACTACTAAGACACTTCCCTCTGTTATATCGGATTCCTCTGATGTATTTTCTGAAGGTGGATGTCGGGATTTGCCCCCTCACCGGGAATACGATTGTCTGATCAATCTTATCCCTGGAGCAAAATTGCCCAGATCTAGGCTGTATAACTTTTCTGGACCTGAGAGAATGGCCATGAAGGAATATATTGCTGAGAGTTTGGCTAAAGAACATTTTAGACCTTCCAAATCTCCTGTGGCAGCTGGGTTTTTCTTTGTTAAGAAAAAGGACGGAACCCTTAGGCCATGTCTGGATTTCCGTGAAGTCAATCGGATTACTGTCCGTGATCCGTACCCCCTTCCTTTGATTCCTGACTTGTTTAACCAGATTGTGGATGCCAAGGTGTTCTCCAAGTTGGACGTAAGGGGGGGGCATATAATCTGGTCAGGATCAAGGAAGGGGATGAATGGAAGACGGCCTTTAACACTCCTGAGGGCCACTTTGAGAACCTGGTCATGCCTCTTGGGTTGACCAATGCTCCTGCTGTCTTCCAGCATTTTGTTAATGACATTTTTCATCACCTGGTGGGGAGGTTTGTAGTCGTGTATTTGGATGACATACTAATCTATTCTCCAGATATGGTGACGCACCAGGATCACGTGAGACAGGTGTTGCAAATCTTAAGAGATAAAAAGTTGTATGCAAAATTTGAGAAATGTGTTTTTGCTGTACATGAGGTGCAATTCTTAGGATACCTGCTTTCATCTTCAGGTTTTCGTATGGATCCAGGGAAAGTCCATGCTGTTCTGGACTGGGACCGACCTGAAAATCTGAAGGCTCTTATGCGATTTTTGGGGTTCACATACTATTACCAAAAATTTATTAAGAACTATTCGACAATAGTTAAACCTTTAACTGACATGACTAAGAAAGGGACGGATGTCTCAGTGTGGTCTGATGCAGCATTGCGAGCCTTCTCTGCTGTGAGTGCTTTTCTTCTGCCCCTATATTGGTGCAGCCAGATGTGTCACAACCTTTCATTGTGGAGGTTGACGCATCCAAGGTGGGGGTAGGAGCAGTTTTATCACAGGGCCCGTCACCTGGTAAATGGCACCCATGTGCTTTTTTTTCTAAAAAACTCTGCTGCGGAAATAAATTATGATGTTGGTAACAGAGAGCTACTGGCCATTAAGTTGGCTTTTGAGGAATGGCGTCATTGGTTCAAAGGGGTGATTCACCCAATCACTGTATTCACTGATCACAAAAATCTGGCTTACCTGGAGTCAGCTAAACGATTTAATCCGAGGTAGGCCAGATGGTCTTTGTTCTTCACCAGATTCAATTTCATTGTCACATATAGTCCTGGGGTAAGAATGTGAAGGCGGATGCCTTGTCACATAGGTGGTGATTTTGAGGATCCGAGTTCTATACTGTCCGAAGGAGTGGTGATATCTGCTCTTTACCCTGATCTTGAGGCTAAGGTGTTTGAGGCCCAGGGAGATGCACCGGAGCCTTGCCCCCCTGGGATGTTGTTTGTTCCTTCTGATTTGCGTCATAAGGTGTTTGAGGAACATCATTCTTCGGTGCTTGCGGGACACCCTGAGAGTATATCCACTGTCAACCTCATCTCTCATAGATCCTGGTGGCCTTGGCTGCGTAAGTGTGTTTAGGACTATGTTTTGGCCTGTAGTGTCTGTGCACGTTCTAAGGTGACACATACTCGACCTTCTGGACCCCTACTTCCATTACCCATTCCGTCCAGACCATGGACTCACTTATCCATGGACTTCATCACTGATCTGCCTGATTCGTCTGGTAAGACAGTTACTCTGGTGGTTGTAGATCATTTTAGTAAAATGGAGCACTTTATTGCACCCGGACTCCCCAATGCTAAAACTCTTGCACAAGTGTTTGTTGATAACATTGTGAAACTTCATGGCACTCCCACTGACGTGGTCTCTGATCGTGGGACTCAGTTTGTGTCCAGATTCTGGAGGGCATTCTGTACTCGGCTTGGGGTACAACTGTCTTTTTCCTCTGCCTTTCAACCCCAGACAAATGGACAGACTGAGCGTACCAATCAGAGTCTGGAGACTTACTTGAGATGTTTTGTCTATGAGAACCTGGAGGAGTGGTCCTCGTTTTTGTCTCTGGCAGAGTTTGCCATAAATAATCGCAGACTCCACTGGTAAGTCACCATTTTTTGGTGCATATGGCTTTCACCCGCAGTTTGGCACATATTCTGGTTCTGATACTTCTGGTATTCCTGAGGAAGAACGTTTTTCGTCATCATTGTCATCTATATGGTGGAAAATTCAAAATAACTTGATAAATATGGGTAACAAGTACAAACGTGTGGCTGACAGGAGACGTATGAAAGGTCCGGACCTAAGTGTGGGTGATTCTATGTGGCTGTCTACTAGGAACATTAAGTTGAAAGTTCCTCCTTGGAAGTTGGGTCCAAGATTTATTGGCCCATATAAGATCATGGCCATTATTAATCCTGTAGCATTTCGTCTTGAACTTCCTCAGGCTCTAAAAATCCATAATGTGTTTCACAGATCTTTGTTGAAGAGATATGTTGAACCTCTGGAGCTGTCTCCCTTGATGGCAATTTGGAATTCCAGATCGTCAAGATCATTGATTCTCGAGTTCTCTGTAGGACTCTTCAATATCTTATTCACTGGAAGGGTTGTGGACCTAAGGAGAGGACATGGGTACTGGCATCTAACAGAATGCCAGTCGTTTGGTGAAAGCCTTTCATAGGTCTCATCCTGATAGAGTTGGTCCTGGGTGCCCGGAGGTCACCCGTAAAAGGGGAAGGTAATGTCACAAACGTTCTGGCATCAGGTTGCAGGAGTTCGGCTAGGCTTTTAAAAGTGACATAATTTCACATGTTTTCCTCTTGGTTTGGTTGCTGTTTACCACACCCCTTCCCCTCAGCTGTTGTGGGTGTAGTGATTATCTTTCCCCTATTTATCCCTTCCTCTCCCAGTATTCCTTGCGGTTTATACTTTCTGCTGACATTGTTGTGCGTGGTGTAGATCTTGGCTGAGATCCGGTTGCTGCAATATCTGCATTAAGATAAGTGTCATTTTCCCTATTGTGTTTATCCTACTTTTCCCTGTTGTGGTTTTGCCTTCTGGAGTCTCCTGTTCGTCCGTCCTCTTGGAGGAACGGGTTGACTCTGTCACTAGCTGCAGGGTTCTTTAGGGTGAGTTTGTTAATAGGTTCCTGTGTATGAATCCTACCACTAAGGTCTGTTCATACTGGTAGTCAGCCAGGGACTAGTTTCAGGGTTACCATGACCGAGGTGACCGTTTCCCTTGTTTCGTCCTTTTCCCTTCCCTCATATGCTTGGTGTGGCTATACCCTCCACACCAGAGCGTGACAGCAGGATATAGAGTGGGCAAAAATATAGACCATATTTACACACAAATTCTATTATATAGCAGATATGTCATGTCCAGTAATTTTCTCCTAATTTGGGACTACACTTTCATCTTTCTCTTGTTATGCTCATATGTTTTCATCACACTATTACCTATATTTTTGATTCATTTATGTTTTTTGTAACCCATTCTACTGTTTCCTATGGTATACTTCTACTTTAGGTAAGTATAATTCATTCTTGTTTGCTTTAGATCAAAAACTGTTTCTGTCAAATTTCATTCATATTTTCTTTCTTCTTTTGTTGAAGAGGTAAAGATGGTGTCAATGCAATTTAGGGTAAGTCCCAAAATAGGACTTAATACTCAGTTGTCTGTGGTGTTCAAATTATGTTACATTTCTTCCTTCATGGTAAGAGGGTGCGGCCACAGCACAAGAAATGCACGTTCAGTCTCATTGCTGATCATGCATATCTCTCCTGGTTACACCAAGAAGAGCTACTGTAATTTTATTAGAAATACATGATGGTGTAATCACACACCCCTTTGTCATCAATTTTAATACATCCAATCACAATCATACAAGTATACATTTAACAACAAATCAAATCAAAAGAATGATGATGGAGGCCGCCCCATGCTAATGAGGACACGTACACATTACTTCATCTATCTGGGAAATTCCATATGCATATATTAACTTCTGCTAGGTTTTCATTTCCCATAGTCATAAGTGATTATGAGTCATTTTATTTTAAGCATACATGACATCTAATGGAGATTAGAGATTATAAGATATAAGAGATATGGATATAAGAAGACGGAGACCACCTGATAATGAAATACAACACTGGCACAATTTTGTTCATCAACTAACTAAATTTCTTTAACATTTTCCTCCTCTTGAACATAATTTGCTAATAGTCTAAAGAGAGTTTCCTAACTTACTATATTCAGTTCAAACCAGGCCTATGGCCCATTAACTGAGGTGTATCAAT